>OV838926.1:2500-7500 GCA_929442735.1 Watsonalla binaria | reverse complement strand
AGCACCAGTGCCGCGTTCAGGGAGACGGTGCGATAGGCCCCACACAACTTCTGCGCGAATCCTCGCTGGACTGCGTTCAGCTGCCTCTGCACTCCAAGTTTCTTGGTTGCCGACGACCAGGCGCTGGAGGCGTACGAGATCACTGGCTCCACCGTAGCCGTATAGATCATACGGGTGACCTCTGGGTGGAGTCCCCAGCTGATCTTGGCGGCTCGGGACAGCTGCTTATATACGTTCAACGCCCGCCGACAGATGTTAGCGGTGTGGGCGTTGAACGTAAGCTTTTTGTCGATGGTGAGCCCCAAGATCTTGATCTCGTCGGACATGCCAATGTCGACCCCTCCCATGCGCAGGAGTGGCGTGTCAAACTTTAGCTTTCGAGTGAGCAACATCGCTTTTGTTTTGTGCGGAGCAAACTTTAGCTTATTCTTGACACCCCACTCCCGAACATATTCGAGGGCGGCATTGGCACGTCGCTGGACCTCCAGCGCCGTGTCGTCGGCAAAGACGAGGACGACATCGTCGGCGAAAGCCTGACAATAGTCGCCTCGCCTTTGGAGTCCTCTCAGTAATGGGTCGAGAAGAAGGTTCCAGAGGATGGGGCCGCCGATGGAGCCCTGTACGCAACCCTTGTGGGTGCTCTTGGCGTACTCCTCACCGGCGTACCTCACCCTCACGGTTCGGTCCGAAAGATAGCTGTCAATGACACGCCTTAGATTCACCGGACACTGTTCCTCAGCCAGACGGACTCGGATCGCAGGCCACCAGGCGCTATCGAAGGCTCCCTCTATGTCCAGCGACACCATGGTAACCAGCCTTTTATCGTCTAGGTTACCACGGATGTGCTGCATTAGGTCATAGAGGGAGTCCTCGGTGCTCCTCTGGGGCATGAATCCGTACTGGCGAGTACTCATCCGGGGAATCAGGTGCCATTGCAGTCTTCGGACCACCATCTTCTCGAAGATCTTCCCCATTACCGAGAGAAGTCCAATGGGCCGGTGTGCTTTGGAGTCACGGTAGTCGTCCTTGCTAGGCTTCCGCAGGACGACCACCGTGGCTTCCTTCCAGGTGCGTGGGAAGCAGGACAATTCGAGGCATTTGTTGAACAGGGCAAGGTGAAGTTCGGGGTCTTTAGAGATGACCTGGCTGCAGATGTCGGCAGTGAACCCATCCGACCCGGGGGCCTTCTTCGGATCAAAGCTTTCCACCGCGGACTTCAGCTCGTGCAACGTAAATGGCTGGTCATGTTGCTCATCATGAGCCGAGCCATTTACGTGCTCGGCTGTTGCTCTGGTCCGACGGTGGTCCGCGTTGTCCTCGCTCGCAAGGTCCTCCGGGTAGAAGGTCTCTGCCAACAATCTAGCGGACTCGGCCTGGGTCATCTCTATCCCGTCCTTCACTAGGGGCTGGTCCTCCTGCCTCGCGGCAGTTTTCCCCAGCACCCTATAAATGCCCTGCCACATCCCTTCCTTGTCCTGCTTCCCACAGAACTCCTTCCAGCTATCGATCTGGGATCGTTTAGCTGCGGCTTCATAATTGCCCTTGGCTTCCAGGTACTCTCCGACGACTTTAGCCCTTCGATCGGGCGCTGCACAACGGATCCTACGCTTTCTAGTGGCGACTTCTTTCTTCATCCTCACGAGCTCGGAGGACCACCACGGCATGGTGAGTTTTTGGTTCACCTTCTTTTTGGGGATGCATAGACCACAAGACTCTGTTATTAGGCCTAAATATTTGTCCAAAGTGTTTTCCAAATTTGTGGCATTGCCAATTTTTCCAATTTCTTCGGTATTAATTTTGTGTGTTTGCTTTAACTGGGCCAGTTCCTGATGGAACCGGTCCCAGTTAGCTTTTTTTGTGTTGTAGAGTCTTGTGGTCCTTTGGATATGCATCCCCTTTGCCCTTTTCAGGTTTAACCTGAAAGTGATGCCGTTGTGGTCCGAGCTCGTGAGGCTTTCGTCCACCTTCCAGTCGTCCACCAGATCGAGCAGGTCCGTCGTGCATGCCGTCACGTCGACGCAGCTGACGAAGCGTCGACCACCCCGCACGGTGTCATAAGTCGGGGTGTCGCCGTCGTTTAGCACCTGAAAGCCAAGGTCCCCAAGAGCGCCTGCGAAGTCTTCCCCCCTGTGGTCGACTCGCCCGCTGCCCCACCAGTTGCTTTTCGCATTCGCATCGCCTCCTATCAGGATGAGTCCAGGCCCGAGCTGGTTGACGATTTCGTCAAGGTGCTCCAGGTATGGCCCTATGGGCTGGTCTGGCTCGAAGTAGTAGGAGACTACTGAGATCTCCCAGGCACTGGTACGGATCCTCACCACCACGATGTTGTTGGTGGTGAGTTTTGGGCACTGTATGACGTCCAAGTCGTGGTTAAGGACGGCGATTGCCGCCTTTACAGTGCCCTCCCCGTGTCCAGTGTTCTGGAAGATCCTAGCTCCCCTGTGACTCCTCATACTTCGAGCTCCACCCACATAGGGCTCCTGGAGCAACGCGACGTCCAGCTTCCTGGCGTCCATCTCCAGCAGAAGCTCGCACGTGGCGAGATTCTTCCGCTGGAGGTTGGCCTGGACCATCCTGATCGGCTTGCTGCTGGTGGGGTCCACCGTGGTGCCCTTAGCAATACGCTACACTGGCTCTAGCCAATGCATCCCACTTGCGCCTCACTGGACACTCCGAGCTAAAAGCGTTATGCTCGGTCTGGTCCAGCTTGGCGCTGCTGCAATTGCAGCATCGTGGGGCTGCATTGGAGAGCCAGTCAGCGCATTGGGACTTAGTGTGGGCGCCCCCGCAATGGCTACACTTTACGACGGTCTCTTTGCAGAGCCGCCGCCCGTGCCCGTAGCCGAGGCACATGGAGCACTGCACGAGCGGAGAGTAGTCCTCCGCTTTGACCTTTTGCAGGTCGACGTGCAGCGCCCCGGCCTCGACTACTCTCGACCATATAGCGGGGGACACCCGCATTACCACGTGTCCGGCATGGGGGTTCCGCGCTTTCCTACGAAAGCGGACCTCCAGCCGGACGTCCTCCTTTTTGAGGCCCTCGAACAAGACCCGGTTCTGATTCCGAAGGGCGTTTATGACGTCATCGTCGCTGTTATACGACAGCACGTCCTTCAGAATCAGAAGCGGGTCCTTGTTTCGGACCTCCTCCACGACGAGTCGACCACTCGCTTCCTTTCGCAGGCGCTCTTTTACCTTCTCCCGTTCCTCGAGGCTGCTGCAGCCCACAATAACCTTCCGGTCCTTGGCCTTCCTGACCCGATCCACCTTCACCCAGCCATCCTTGGCGTTAATGGCATGGCGGATCTGGGTCAGGACCTCATCTCCCGTCTCCTTCTCGTTCGTGGAGGTGACCACCACCGAGTGCATCGCGGCTGGAGTCGGGACTCCCTTCTGGGGTCCTGCCGCAGCTACACTCGCGTAGCTGGCCCTCTCCACGGACGAGGCGGAGACGCGCTCCATCAGGGAATGCAGCTTCTCCATCCTCTCGCTGCTTTCCCTGATGAGCCTTCCGTGCTCCTCCAATTTCTTGGCCAAGTCCAGGTCCTCCTTCTCCTTCTCCTTTTCCTGGGGCTGCAGCACTTCCCCTTCCCCGACCTTCACCCTACTCGCGGTCTTCCCCTTTCCCTTTTCCTTCTCCCTCTCATTTTCCGCCTCCTTGACCAGCTGGTAGAGTCGCTCGATTGCCTGGGTAACATTCTCCTTGATGTCGGTTTTCAAGTTACGAGAGTTACCCAGGCTTAGCTTAGCTTTGGATAGACACGCTTTAGCCTCGGCGACTCTACCAGCATAAACCGGCTTCTCCGTCGGGCTCCCGAAAGCCTGCGTCGACGCACTTCCGCCCGGTGCCGTCTTCGCTTTGGTTTTCGGTGGGCCCGCCGGAGCTGCCGGTTCGAAGGCCAGGGTCAATGACTTCTTCGCGGCAACCACCGCGAAGGTGGTATTGAGGGGTTTGCAGGGTTTCTTCGCTGGGGCCGGGGCTGGGACAACCTCTGCCTGGGCCGACGTTCCGGCTTCCCACTCGCCGATGCTACGGCGCACCGATGTAGCGGAAGGGAGAGCAATCGTTTCTGGGGGGGTTGTGGGGTTGTCCTTGTTGGACGATGGTTTTGCGGGGGTGCGGAACATTTTTAAAATACGTATGAGACGCGGAGTAAATATAATCAATAAATAATAGATAAAAGAAGGTTTGTAAAAGTTTTAAAAACACAATACGGATCAATAAAATGACGGTCAATAAGTTAGGCAATAATAAGAGTCAATAAAAAAGTCAATAGATACAGTAAAAAGGAGCCCAATAAGACTCCTGTCGGTTAAAAACTAAGTATTAAAATTATTGCTAAAATTTAGTCAAAAGACCGTCTTAAAAAATTAATTAAATAAAAACTATCTAAAACTATGTCAAAAACTAAACTAAATAAAATACCCAATAGGATAGTCAGTAAATCAACTTAATCCTAGACCAATAGAGGTTTAAAAAGGTGCCAAAAGGGGCCCTCGTCTTACAAACTACCAAGATTTTTCGGCAAAAAACCGAAAAAGTCACTTTAAAATATATTTACAGGGACCGATAGGGTCCAATAGAGTCCGATTCGTCCTAGCCCTTCGGTAGGCAGCCGGTAACGCAAAAAACCGCACTTAAATCGCCCGATTTTTGATAATTTGGTATTGCGTGGGCGGACCGCGGTCACCTACCGGATCGAGACAGGGAGGGTGGGGGGGCGATTTTTCGCGTTTTTTGGGGTTTTTGAGCGCGCAAACCTTGTAGGGGGTTGCGGTAGGGTGTCCCGGATATAATGGGAGCAAAAAACGCGAAACTTTAAATCAAAAATAATTTAAAATGAATTTTTTAGAAAAAATTTACTAAAAATCGGACTTAATAATTTTGAAAACACTCTTTATTTTTCAGGTGCGGGGGCGGAGCGTCGCGGTATCTTCAGGGATGATATATAGGACCTATTCTCAACGCTACAAGCGGCCAAAAACACTCTGAAAAGATT
>OV838925.1:12252500-12281421 GCA_929442735.1 Watsonalla binaria | reverse complement strand
TAACCTAACCTAACCTAACCTAACCTAACCTAACCTAACCTAACCTAACCTAACCTAACCTAACCTAACCTAACCAACCTAACCTAACCTAACCAACCTAACCTAACCTAACCTAACCTAACCTAACCTAACCTAACCTAACCTAACCTAACCTAACCTAACCTAACCTAACCTAACCTAACCTAACCTAACCTAACCTAACCTAACCTAACCTAACCTAACCTAACCTAACCTAACCTAACCTAACCTAACCTAACCTAACCTAACCTAACCTAACCTAACCTAACCTAACCTAACCTAACCTAACCTAACCTAACCTAACCTAACCTAACCTAACCTAACCTAACCTAACCTAACCTAACCTAACCTAACCTAACCTAACCTAACCTAACCTAACCTAACCTAACCTAACCTAACCTAACCTAACCTAACCTAACCTAACCTAACCTAACCTAACCTAACCTAACCTAACCTAACCTAACCTAACCTAACCTAACCTAACCTAACCTAACCTACCTAACCTAACCTAACCTAACCTAACCTAACCTAACCTAACCTAACCTAACCTAACCTAACCTAACCTAACCTAACCTAACCTAACCTAACCTAACCTAACCTAACCTAACCTAACCTAACCTAACCTAACCTAACCTAACCTAACCTAACCTAACCTAACCTAACCTAACCTAACCTAACCTAACCTAACCTAACCTAACCTAACCTAACCTAACCTAACCTAACCTAACCTAACCTAACCTAACCTAACCTAACCTAACCTAACCTAACCTAACCTAACCTAACCTAACCTAACCTAACCTAACCTAACCTAACCTAACCTAACCTAACCTAACCTAACCTAACCTAACCTAACCTAACCTAACCTAACCTAACCTAACCTAACCTAACCTAACCTAACCTAACCTAACCTAACCTAACCTAACCTAACCTAACCTAACCTAACCTAACCTAACCTAACCTAACCTAACCTAACCTAACCTAACCTAACCTAACCTAACCTAACCTAACCTAACCTAACCTAACCTAACCTAACCTAACCTAACCTAACCTAACCTAACCTAACCTAACCTAACCTAACCTAACCTAACCTAACCTAACCTAACCTAACCTAACCTAACCTAACCTAACCTAACCTAACCTAACCTAACCTAACCTAACCTAACCTAACCTAACCTAACCTAACCTAACCTAACCTAACCTAACCTAACCTAACCTAACCTAACCTAACCTAACCTAACCTAACCTAACCTAACCTAACCTAACCTAACCTAACCTAACCTAACCTAACCTAACCTAACCTAACCTAACCTAACCTAACCTAACCTAACCTAACCTAACCTAACCTAACCTAACCTAACCTAACCTAACCTAACCTAATCTAACCTAACCTAACCTAACCTAACCTAACCTAACCTAACCTAACCTAACCTAACCTAACCTAACCTAACCTAACCTAACCTAACCTAACCTAACCTAACCTAACCTAACCTAACCTAACCTAACCTAACCTAACCTAACCTAACCTAACCTAACCTAACCTAACCTAACCTAACCTAACCTAACCTAACCTAACCTAACCTAACCTAACCTAACCTAACCTAACCTAACCTAACCTAACCTAACCTAACCTAACCTAACCTAACCTAACCTAACCTAACCTAACCTAACCTAACCTAACCTAACCTAACCTAACCTAACCTAACCTAACCTAACCTAACCTAACCTAACCTAACCTAACCTAACCTAACCTAACCTAACCTAACCTAACCTAACCTAACCTAACCTAACCTAACCTAACCTAACCTAACCTAACCTAACCTAACCTAACCTAACCTAACCTAACCTAACCTAACCTAACCTAACCTAACCTAACCTAACCTAACCTAACCTAACCTAACCTAACCTAACCTAACCTAACCTAACCTAACCTAACCTAACCTAACCTAACCTAACCTAACCTAACCTAACCTAACCTAACCTAACCTAACCTAACCTAACCTAACCTAACCTAACCTAACCTAACCTAACCTAACCTAACCTAACCTAACCTAACCTAACCTAACCTAACCTAACCTAACCTAACCTAACCTAACCTAACCTAACCTAACCTAACCTAACCTAACCTAACCTAACCTAACCTAACCTAACCTAACCTAACCTAACCTAACCTAACCTAACCTAACCTAACCTAACCTAACCTAACCTAACCTAACCTAACCTAACCTAACCTAACCTAACCTAACCTAACCTAACCTAACCTAACCTAACCTAACCTAACCTAACCTAACCTAACCTAACCTAACCTAACCTAACCTAACCTAACCTAACCTAACCTAACCTAACCTAACCTAACCTAACCTAACCTAACCTAACCTAACCTAACCTAACCTAACCTAACCTAACCTAACCTAACCTAACCTAACCTAACCTAACCTAACCTAACCTAACCTAACCTAACCTAACCTAACCTAACCTAACCTAACCTAACCTAACCTAACCTAACCTAACCTAACCTAACCTAACCTAACCTAACCTAACCTAACCTAACCTAACCTAACCTAACCTAACCTAACCTAACCTAACCTAACCTAACCTAACCTAACCTAACCTAACCTAACCTAACCTAACCTAACCTAACCTAACCTAACCTAACCTAACCTAACCTAACCTAACCTAACCTAACCTAACCTAACCTAACCTAACCTAACCTAACCTAACCTAACCTAACCTAACCTAACCTAACCTAACCTAACCTAACCTAACCTAACCTAACCTAACCTAACCTAACCTAACCTAACCTAACCTAACCTAACCTAACCTAACCTAACCTAACCTAACCTAACCTAACCTAACCTAACCTAACCTAACCTAACCTAACCTAACCTAACCTAACCTAACCTAACCTAACCTAACCTAACCTAACCTAACCTAACCTAACCTAACCTAACCTAACCTAACCTAACCTAACCTAACCTAACCTAACCTAACCTAACCTAACCTAACCTAACCTAACCTAACCTAACCTAACCTAACCTAACCTAACCTAACCTAACCTAACCTAACCTAACCTAACCTAACCTAACCTAACCTAACCTAACCTAACCTAACCTAACCTAACCTAACCTAACCTAACCTAACCTAACCTAACCTAACCTAACCTAACCTAACCTAACCTAACCTAACCTAACCTAACCTAACCTAACCTAACCTAACCTAACCTAACCTAACCTAACCTAACCTAACCTAACCTAACCTAACCTAACCTAACCTAACCTAACCTAACCTAACCTAACCTAACCTAACCTAACCTAACCTAACCTAACCTAACCTAACCTAACCTAACCTAACCTAACCTAACCTAACCTAACCTAACCTAACCTAACCTAACCTAACCTAACCTAACCTAACCTAACCTAACCTAACCTAACCTAACCTAACCTAACCTAACCTAACCTAACCTAACCTAACCTAACCTAACCTAACCTAACCTAACCTAACCTAACCTAACCTAACCTAACCTAACCTAACCTAACCTAACCTAACCTAACCTAACCTAACCTAACCTAACCTAACCTAACCTAACCTAACCTAACCTAACCT
The DNA here is from genome assembly GCA_929442735.1 of Watsonalla binaria. Lineage (NCBI taxonomy): Eukaryota > Metazoa > Arthropoda > Insecta > Lepidoptera > Drepanidae > Watsonalla > Watsonalla binaria. The sequence continues at coordinate 12,277,803 of OV838925.1, read as the reverse complement.
AACCTAACCTAACCTAACCTAACCTAACCTAACCTAACCTAACCTAACCTAACCTAACCTAACCTAACCTAACCTAACCTAACCTAACCTAACCTAACCTAACCTAACCTAACCTAACCTAACCTAACCTAACCTAACCTAACCTAACCTAACCTAACCTAACCTAACCTAACCTAACCTAACCTAACCTAACCTAACCTAACCTAACCTAACCTAACCTAACCTAACCTAACCTAACCTAACCTAACCTAACCTAACCTAACCTAACCTAACCTAACCTAACCTAACCTAACCTAACCTAACCTAACCTAACCTAACCTAACCTAACCTAACCTAACCTAACCTAACCTAACCTAACCTAACCTAACCTAACCTAACCTAACCTAACCTAACCTAACCTAACCTAACCTAACCTAACCTAACCTAACCTAACCTAACCTAACCTAACCTAACCTAACCTAACCTAACCTAACCTAACCTAACCTAACCTAACCTAACCTAACCTAACCTAACCTAACCTAACCTAACCTAACCTAACCTAACCTAACCTAACCTAACCTAACCTAACCTAACCTAACCTAACCTAACCTAACCTAACCTAACCTAACCTAACCTAACCTAACCTAACCTAACCTAACCTAACCTAACCTAACCTAACCTAACCTAACCTAACCTAACCTAACCTAACCTAACCTAACCTAACCTAACCTAACCTAACCTAACCTAACCTAACCTAACCTAACCTAACCTAACCTAACCTAACCTAACCTAACCTAACCTAACCTAACCTAACCTAACCTAACCTAACCTAACCTAACCTAACCTAACCTAACCTAACCTAACCTAACCTAACCTAACCTAACCTAACCTAACCTAACCTAACCTAACCTAACCTAACCTAACCTAACCTAACCTAACCTAACCTAACCTAACCTAACCTAACCTAACCTAACCTAACCTAACCTAACCTAACCTAACCTAACCTAACCTAACCTAACCTAACCTAACCTAACCTAACCTAACCTAACCTAACCTAACCTAACCTAACCTAACCTAACCTAACCTAACCTAACCTAACCTAACCTAACCTAACCTAACCTAACCTAACCTAACCTAACCTAACCTAACCTAACCTAACCTAACCTAACCTAACCTAACCTAACCTAACCTAACCTAACCTAACCTAACCTAACCTAACCTAACCTAACCTAACCTAACCTAACCTAACCTAACCTAACCTAACCTAACCTAACCTAACCTAACCTAACCTAACCTAACCTAACCTAACCTAACCTAACCTAACCTAACCTAACCTAACCTAACCTAACCTAACCTAACCTAACCTAACCTAACCTAACCTAACCTAACCTAACCTAACCTAACCTAACCTAACCTAACCTAACCTAACCTAACCTAACCTAACCTAACCTAACCTAACCTAACCTAACCTAACCTAACCTAACCTAACCTAACCTAACCTAACCTAACCTAACCTAACCTAACCTAACCTAACCTAACCTAACCTAACCTAACCTAACCTAACCTAACCTAACCTAACCTAACCTAACCTAACCTAACCTAACCTAACCTAACCTAACCTAACCTAACCTAACCTAACCTAACCTAACCTAACCTAACCTAACCTAACCTAACCTAACCTAACCTAACCTAACCTAACCTAACCTAACCTAACCTAACCTAACCTAACCTAACCTAACCTAACCTAACCTAACCTAACCTAACCTAACCTAACCTAACCTAACCTAACCTAACCTAACCTAACCTAACCTAACCTAACCTAACCTAACCTAACCTAACCTAACCTAACCTAACCTAACCTATCCTAACCTAACCTAACCTAACCTAACCTAACCTAACCTAACCTAACCTAACCTAACCTAACCTAACCTAACCTAACCTAACCTAACCTAACCTAACCTAACCTAACCTAACCTAACCTAACCTAACCTAACCTAACCTAACCTAACCTAACCTAACCTAACCTAACCTAACCTAACCTAACCTAACCTAACCTAACCTAACCTAACCTAACCTAACCTAACCTAACCTAACCTAACCTAACCTAACCTAACCTAACCTAACCTAACCTAACCTAACCTAACCTAACCTAACCTAACCTAACCTAACCTAACCTAACCTAACCTAACCTAACCTAACCTAACCTAACCTAACCTAACCTAACCTAACCTAACCTAACCTAACCTAACCTAACCTAACCTAACCTAACCTAACCTAACCTAACCTAACCTAACCTAACCTAACCTAACCTAACCTAACCTAACCTATCCTAACCTAACCTAACCTAACCTAACCTAACCTAACCTAACCTAACCTAACCTAACCTAACCTAACCTAACCTAACCTAACCTAACCTAACCTAACCTAACCTAACCTAACCTAACCTAACCTAACCTAACCTAACCTAACCTAACCTAACCTAACCTAACCTAACCTAACCTAACCTAACCTAACCTAACCTAACCTAACCTAACCTAACCTAACCTAACCTAACCTAACCTAACCTAACCTAACCTAACCTAACCTAACCTAACCTAACCTAACCTAACCTAACCTAACCTAACCTAACCTAACCTAACCTAACCTAACCTAACCTAACCTAACCTAACCTAACCTAACCTAACCTAACCTAACCTAACCTAACCTAACCTAACCTAACCTAACCTAACCTAACCTAACCTAACCTAACCTAACCTAACCTAACCTAACCTAACCTAACCTAACCTAACCTAACCTAACCTAACCTAACCTAACCTAACCTAACCTAACCTAACCTAACCTAACCTAACCTAACCTAACCTAACCTAACCTAACCTAACCTAACCTAACCTAACCTAACCTAACCTAACCTAACCTAACCTAACCTAACCTAACCTAACCTAACCTAACCTAACCTAACCTAACCTAACCTAACCTAACCTAACCTAACCTAACCTAACCTAACCTAACCTAACCTAACCTAACCTAACCTAACCTAACCTAACCTAACCTAACCTAACCTAACCTAACCTAACCTAACCTAACCTAACCTAACCTAACCTAACCTAACCTAACCTAACCTAACCTAACCTAACCTAACCTAACCTAACCTAACCTAACCTAACCTAACCTAACCTAACCTAACCTAACCTAACCTAACCTAACCTAACCTAACCTAACCTAACCTAACCTAACCTAACCTAACCTAACCTAACCTAACCTAACCTAACCTAACCTAACCTAACCTAACCTAACCTAACCTAACCTAACCTAACCTTTTTTTTTTTTTTTTTTTTTTTTTTGTTTTTTTTTTTTTGTTTTTTTTTTGTTGACGAGGGGGAAACCTTCAAAAGGTCCCCGACCGCCCTGGGAGAGGCAGATCGGGGTATGTGGGATTCTTACCGCACTAAAACCCCCCCGGTGGCCATCCTCAGTGCTCAGGGGGGACTCCGGGTACTCTGATAGAACGCACCGGTGTCCCCCCACACTTTGCCGGGGCACATCCCCGGGGCAGCTGTGACGCCGCCCCTGGAGACCTCGCTGTGCAAGGCAGCGCGAGCCACATCGCGCTGCCACCTTCCCGGGCCCGCGCCGGTGGTCAAAGCTCCCACCCCGACCACCGCCAGCAGGCCCTCCGGCCCCCTTTTAGTCGCCTCTTACGACAGGCAGGGGATACCATAGCCATATTCTTAGACCCTGGCTATTGGGTGGACGGACCGGGGCGTGCGTTGCCTCCGCCCCGCCGTCGCCGTCGTCTCCGAGAGGGATCGGCTCTCTCCCGATCCCGCTCGGAGGCCTCCTTCTGGGACATTACCGTCTCGCAGAAGGAGACTACGGCCCTCCATGCCTCTCTGTCTGCCAGCATAGCCGTCACTACGCGTGGCAGAGAGAGGTCCTGCCCGATCCTGGTGACCAGGACTCGACGCTCCGAGCTCCACGCTGGGCACTGCTCCAGCGTGTGCTGTGCGGAATCCCGGTCACAGCCGCAATGGTGGCATTGCGCCGTCGGTTCGCGACCGATCCGATTCAGGTACTCACCGAAACACCCGTGTCCGGTGAGTACCTGCGTCAGCCGGAAGGTGACGTGGTCCTTCCTCTTTAGCCAGGGCCCGAGGCTCGGCAAAATTGCACCGACAGCGCGTTGGCGGGCGTTCTGCGGCTCACAAAGCCGCTCACGCCACGCCAAGAGCGCACGTCGGTGCTCCTGCCTCCGCACTTCAGCCGCATTAGGAGGCGCGGTTCCGTCCGCCCGGCGGAGACGGTCGTAAATACGAGCATCCATCTCCGCCAGGATGTCCAGGGGCGGAAACCGCGCCAGGACAGTGGCCGCCTCAAAGGACAGGGTACGGTACCCCCGTGCGACCCGGATGGCCATAGGACGCTGCATACTATTATACATAGTTCTGCAGCGCCTAACACCCAGTCTGGAAGACCAGACGGGTGCTCCGTAGAGAGCCACGGATCGCACGACCCCCGCATAGAGGCGGCGGACTCCTTCACTCGGCCCCCCCAGATTGGGCAGCAGTCTGTGCAATGCACCCGCTACCCTCTTGATCCGGGGGACCATGCGGCTGAAGTGCTCCTCGAAGCCCCAGCGACCGTCCAGGGTGAGACCGAGGTACTTGAGGTACCGTCCCACCCGGACATCCACGTCACCTACGCGAACCGACGAGCTGGGTGGTTCCCTCCCCCTCGGGAGTTTGTGGAACCACAGCGCCTCGGTCTTCTCCGGCGCTACCCGAAGGCCCAGCTCGTGGATTTTCTCCACGACGCATGCCACGCCAAGCTCGGCGAGCCGGTTGGTCTCCTCGAAGGTCGCCCCGACGGCTAGCACCAGCGTGTCGTCCGCATAGCAGACGACGCTAACGCCGTCGGGGCGGTCGACCCGCAGGACCGCATCGTACGCGAGGTTCCACAGGAGTGGCCCTAGGACCGATCCCTGTGGGACCCCGCAGTACACCTTCCTCCGGTGAATTCGTCCATCTCCGCCCACATATTGCACGCACCTGTCGTGCAAGTAGGCACGGACCACGCGCTGCAGGTAGGGGGGCACGCGGTGGTATACCAGGGCCCCCCATATTGCATCCCAGGGCAGGCTGTTGAAGGCGTTGACAATGTCAAGACTGACTGCCAACGCCACACCGCCCCGGGATACTGCCTGCGTCGACAGTGTTCGGACGCGTATGATCGCGTCCACTGTCGACCGCGCGCGTCGGAAGCCATACTGGTCTTCCGACAGGTCCGGCCCGACGCCCGTCAGGTGCGTACTGAGGCGGTCAGCCAACACTCTTTCGAGCAGCTTACCCGCCTCATCTAGTAGGCAGAGAGGACGATACGCGGAGGAAGAGTCCGCGGGTCTTCCATCCTTATGGAGGAGAACCAACCCAGCCACTTTCCAGCCGCTGGGGAACACGCCGCAGCGTAGGCAGTCGTTAAACAGCCGCCGCAGCCTGTCCCCCAGCCCGTTGGGTAGAGCCAACACCCAGGCCCGACCAGGAACTCCGTCGGGGCCTGGTGCCGTGTTTCGGGCTCCGAGGCGCCTCACGGCTCGGTCCAGCTCATCGGTCGTCACCCCCATCTCTTCGGACCAGATGGTCGGTTCCGAAGGAGGGGGCGCGGGACTGCTCTGGACCCTGGGGAAGAGGGTATCAACTACCCTCTCCACGAATGCCGGGTCCAGAGTTTCCGTCAACGGAGGGACCCACGGGCGCAGCTTGCCCAGTACCATCTTGTACGGGCGGCCCCATGGATCCCTCTCCAGTCCCCCGATGAGCTCATCCCACGACCGAGCCTTGGCGCTGGCAATGGCTGCCTGAACCTAACCTAACCTAACCTAACCTAACCTAACCTAACCTAACCTAACCTAACCTAACCTAACCTAACCTAACCTAACCTAACCTAACCTAACCTAACCTAACCTAACCTAACCTAACCTAACCTAACCTAACCTAACCTAACCTAACCTAACCTAACCTAACCTAACCTAACCTAACCTAACCTAACCTAACCTAACCTAACCTAACCTAACCTAACCTAACCTAACCTAACCTAACCTAACCTAACCTAACCTAACCTAACCTAACCTAACCTAACCTAACCTAACCTAACCTAACCTAACCTAACCTAACCTAACCTAACCTAACCTAACCTAACCTAACCTAACCTAACCTAACCTAACCTAACCTAACCTAACCTAACCTAACCTAACCTAACCTAACCTAACCTAACCTAACCTAACCTAACCTAACCTAACCTAACCTAACCTAACGTAACCTAACCTAACCTAACCTAACCTAACCTAACCTAACCTAACCTAACCTAACCTAACCTAACCTAACCTAACCTAACCTAACCTAACCTAACCTAACCTAACCTAACCTAACCTAACCTAACCTAACCTAACCTAACCTAACCTAACCTAACCTAACCTAACCTAACCTAACCTAACCTAACCTAACCTAACCTAACCTAACCTAACCTAACCTAACCTAACCTAACCTAACCTAACCTAACCTAACCTAACCTAACCTAACCTAACCTAACCTAACCTAACCTAACCTAACCTAACCTAACCTAACCTAACCTAACCTAACCTAACCTAACCTAACCTAACCTAACCTAACCTAACCTAACCTAACCTAACCTAACCTAACCTAACCTAACCTAACCTAACCTAACCTAACCTAACCTAACCTAACCTAACCTAACCTAACCTAACCTAACCTAACCTAACCTAACCTAACCTAACCTAACCTAACCTAACCTAACCTAACCTAACCTAACCTAACCTAACCTAACCTAACCTAACCTAACCTAACCTAACCTAACCTAACCTAACCTAACCTAACCTAACCTAACCTAACCTAACCTAACCTAACCTAACCTAACCTAACCTAACCTAACCTAACCTAACCTAACCTAACCTAACCTAACCTAACCTAACCTAACCTAACCTAACCTAACCTAACCTAACCTAACCTAACCTAACCTAACCTAACCTAACCTAACCTAACCTAACCTAACCTAACCTAACCTAACCTAACCTAACCTAACCTAACCTAACCTAACCTAACCTAACCTAACCTAACCTAACCTAACCTAACCTAACCTAACCTAACCTAACCTAACCTAACCTAACCTAACCTAACCTAACCTAACCTAACCTAACCTAACCTAACCTAACCTAACCTAACCTAACCTAACCTAACCTAACCTAACCTAACCTAACCTAACCTAACCTAACCTAACCTAACCTAACCTAACCTAACCTAACCTAACCTAACCTAACCTAACCTAACCTAACCTAACCTAACCTAACCTAACCTAACCTAACCTAACCTAACCTAACCTAACCTAACCTAACCTAACCTAACCTAACCTAACCTAACCTAACCTAACCTAACCTAACCTAACCTAACCTAACCTAACCTAACCTAACCTAACCTAACCTAACCTAACCTAACCTAACCTAACCTAACCTAACCTAACCTAACCTAACCTAACCTAACCTAACCTAACCTAACCTAACCTAACCTAACCTAACCTAACCTAACCTAACCTAACCTAACCTAACCTAACCTAACCTAACCTAACCTAACCTAACCTAACCTAACCTAACCTAACCTAACCTAACCTAACCTAACCTAACCTAACCTAACCTAACCTAACCTAACCTAACCTAACCTAACCTAACCTAACCTAACCTAACCTAACCTAACCTAACCTAACCTAACCTAACCTAACCTAACCTAACCTAACCTAACCTAACCTAACCTAACCTAACCTAACCTAACCTAACCTAACCTAACCTAACCTAACCTAACCTAACCTAACCTAACCTAACCTAACCTAACCTAACCTAACCTAACCTAACCTAACCTAACCTAACCTAACCTAACCTAACCTAACCTAACCTAACCTAACCTAACCTAACCTAACCTAACCTAACCTAACCTAACCTAACCTAACCTAACCTAACCTAACCTAACCTAACCTAACCTAACCTAACCTAACCTAACCTAACCTAACCTAACCTAACCTAACCTAACCTAACCTAACCTAACCTAACCTAACCTAACCTAACCTAACCTAACCTAACCTAACCTAACCTAACCTAACCTAACCTAACCTAACCTAACCTAACCTAACCTAACCTAACCTAACCTAACCTAACCTAACCTAACCTAACCTAACCTAACCTAACCTAACCTAACCTAACCTAACCTAACCTAACCTAACCTAACCTAACCTAACCTAACCTAACCTAACCTAACCTAACCTAACCTAACCTAACCTAACCTAACCTAACCTAACCTAACCTAACCTAACCTAACCTAACCTAACCTAACCTAACCTAACCTAACCTAACCTAACCTAACCTAACCTAACCTAACCTAACCTAACCTAACCTAACCTAACCTAACCTAACCTAACCTAACCTAACCTAACCTAACCTAACCTAACCTAACCTAACCTAACCTAACCTAACCTAACCTAACCTAACCTAACCTAACCTAACCTAACCTAACCTAACCTAACCTAACCTAACCTAACCTAACCTAACCTAACCTAACCTAACCTAACCTAACCTAACCTAACCTAACCTAACCTAACCTAACCTAACCTAACCTAACCTAACCTAACCTAACCTAACCTAACCTAACCTAACCTAACCTAACCTAACCTAACCTAACCTAACCTAACCTAACCTAACCTAACCTAACCTAACCTAACCTAACCTAACCTAACCTAACCTAACCTAACCTAACCTAACCTAACCTAACCTAACCTAACCTAACCTAACCTAACCTAACCTAACCTAACCTAACCTAACCTAACCTAACCTAACCTAACCTAACCTAACCTAACCTAACCTAACCTAACCTAACCTAACCTAACCTAACCTAACCTAACCTAACCTAACCTAACCTAACCTAACCTAACCTAACCTAACCTAACCTAACCTAACCTAACCTAACCTAACCTAACCTAACCTAACCTAACCTAACCTAACCTAACCTAACCTAACCTAACCTAACCTAACCTAACCTAACCTAACCTAACCTAACCTAACCTAACCTAACCTAACCTAACCTAACCTAACCTAACCTAACCTAACCTAACCTAACCTAACCTAACCTAACCTAACCTAACCTAACCTAACCTAACCTAACCTAACCTAACCTAACCTAACCTAACCTAACCTAACCTAACCTAACCTAACCTAACCTAACCTAACCTAACCTAACCTAACCTAACCTAACCTAACCTAACCTAACCTAACCTAACCTATCCTAACCTAACCTAACCTAACCTAACCTAACCTAACCTAACCTAACCTAACCTAACCTAACCTAACCTAACCTAACCTAACCTAACCTAACCTAACCTAACCTAACCTAACCTAACCTAACCTAACCTAACCTAACCTAACCTAACCTAACCTAACCTAACCTAACCTAACCTAACCTAACCTAACCTAACCTAACCTAACCTAACCTAACCTAACCTAACCTAACCTAACCTAACCTAACCTAACCTAACCTAACCTAACCTAACCTAACCTAACCTAACCTAACCTAACCTAACCTAACCTAACCTAACCTAACCTAACCTAACCTAACCTAACCTAACCTAACCTAACCTAACCTAACCTAACCTAACCTAACCTAACCTAACCTAACCTAACCTAACCTAACCTAACCTAACCTAACCTAACCTAACCTAACCTAACCTAACCTAACCTAACCTAACCTAACCTAACCTAACCTAACCTAACCTAACCTAACCTAACCTAACCTAACCTAACCTAACCTAACCTAACCTAACCTAACCTAACCTAACCTAACCTATCCTAACCTAACCTAACCTAACCTAACCTAACCTAACCTAACCTAACCTAACCTAACCTAACCTAACCTAACCTAACCTAACCTAACCTAACCTAACCTAACCTAACCTAACCTAACCTAACCTAACCTAACCTAACCTAACCTAACCTAACCTAACCTAACCTAACCTAACCTAACCTAACCTAACCTAACCTAACCTAACCTAACCTAACCTAACCTAACCTAACCTAACCTTTTTTTTTTTTTTTTTTTGTTGACGAGGGGGAAACCTTCAAAAGGTCCCCGACCGCCCTGGGAGAGGCAGATCGGGGTATGTGGGATTCTTACCGCACTAAAACCCCCCCGGTGGCCATCCTCAGTGCTCAGGGGGGACTCCGGGTACTCTGATAGAACGCACCGGTGTCCCCCCACACTTTGCCGGGGCACATCCCCGGGGCAGCTGTGACGCCGCCCCTGGAGACCTCGCTGTGCAAGGCAGCGCGAGCCACATCGCGCTGCCACCTTCCCGGGCCCGCGCCGGTGGTCAAAGCTCCCACCCCGACCACCGCCAGCAGGCCCTCCGGCCCCCTTTTAGTCGCCTCTTACGACAGGCAGGGGATACCATAGCCATATTCTTAGACCCTGGCTATTGGGTGGAACCTAACCTAACCTAACCTAACCTAACCTAACCTAACCTAACCTAACCTAACCTAACCTAACCTAACCTAACCTAACCTAACCTAACCTAACCTAACCTAACCTAACCTAACCTAACCTAACCTAACCTAACCTAACCTAACCTAACCTAACCTAACCTAACCTAACCTAACCTAACCTAACCTAACCTAACCTAACCTAACCTAACCTAACCTAACCTAACCTAACCTAACCTAACCTAACCTAACCTAACCTAACCTAACCTAACCTAACCTAACCTAACCTAACCTAACCTAACCTAACCTAACCTAACCTAACCTAACCTAACCTAACCTAACCTAACCTAACCTAACCTAACCTAACCTAACCTAACCTAACCTAACCTAACCTAACCTAACCTAACCTAACCTAACCTAACCTAACATAACCTAACCTAACCTAACCTAACCTAACCTAACCTAACCTAACCTAACCTAACCTAACCTAACCTAACCTAACCTAACCTAACCTAACCTAACCTAACCTAACCTAACCTAACCTAACCTAACCTAACCTAACCTAACCTAACCTAACCTAACCTAACCTAACCTAACCTAACCTAACCTAACCTAACCTAACCTAACCTATCCTAACCTAACCTAACCTAACCTAACCTAACCTAACCTAACCTAACCTAACCTAACCTAACCTAACCTAACCTAACCTAACCTAACCTAACCTAACCTAACCTAACCTAACCTAACCTAACCTAACCTAACCTAACCTAACCTAACCTAACCTAACCTAACCTAACCTAACCTAACCTAACCTAACCTAACCTAACCTAACCTAACCTAACCTAACCTAACCTAACCTAACCTAACCTAACCTAACCTAACCTAACCTAACCTAACCTAACCTAACCTAACCTAACCTAACCTAACCTAACCTAACCTAACCTAACCTAACCTAACCTAACCTAACCTAACCTAACCTAACCTAACCTAACCTAACCTAACCTAACCTAACCTAACCTAACCTAACCTAACCTAACCTAACCTAACCTAACCTAACCTAACCTAACCTAACCTAACCTAACCTAACCTAACCTAACCTAACCTAACCTAACCTAACCTAACCTAACCTAACCTAACCTAACCTAACCTAACCTAACCTAACCTAACCTAACCTAACCTAACCTAACCTAACCTAACCTAACCTAACCTAACCTAACCTAACCTAACCTAACCTAACCTAACCTAACCTAACCTAACCTAACCTAACCTAACCTAACCTAACCTAACCTAACCTAACCTAACCTAACCTAACCTAACCTAACCTAACCTAACCTAACCTAACCTAACCTAACCTAACCTAACCTAACCTAACCTAACCTAACCTAACCTAACCTAACCTAACCTAACCTAACCTAACCTAACCTAACCTAACCTAACCTAACCTAACCTAACCTAACCTAACCTAACCTAACCTAACCTAACCTAACCTAACCTAACCTAACCTAACCTAACCTAACCTAACCTAACCTAACCTAACCTAACCTAACCTAACCTAACCTAACCTAACCTAACCTAACCTAACCTAACCTAACCTAACCTAACCTAACCTAACCTAACCTAACCTAACCTAACCTAACCTAACCTAACCTAACCTAACCTAACCTAACCTAACCTAACCTAACCTAACCTAACCTAACCTAACCTAACCTAACCTAACCTAACCTAACCTAACCTAACCTAACCTAACCTAACCTAACCTAACCTAACCTAACCTAACCTAACCTAACCTAACCTAACCTAACCTAACCTAACCTAACCTAACCTAACCTAACCTAACCTAACCTAACCTAACCTAACCTAACCTAACCTAACCTAACCTAACCTAACCTAACCTAACCTAACCTAACCTAACCTAACCTAACCTAACCTAACCTAACCTAACCTAACCTAACCTAACCTAACCTAACCTAACCTAACCTAACCTAACCTAACCTAACCTAACCTAACCTAACCTAACCTAACCTAACCTAACCTAACCTAACCTAACCTAACCTAACCTAACCTAACCTAACCTAACCTAACCTAACCTAACCTAACCTAACCTAACCTAACCTAACCTAACCTAACCTAACCTAACCTAACCTAACCTAACCTAACCTAACCTAACCTAACCTAACCTAACCTAACCTAACCTAACCTAACCTAACCTAACCTAACCTAACCTAACCTAACCTAACCTAACCTAACCTAACCTAACCTAACCTAACCTAACCTAACCTAACCTAACCTAACCTAACCTAACCTAACCTAACCTAACCTAACCTAACCTAACCTAACCTAACCTAACCTAACCTAACCTAACCTAACCTAACCTAACCTAACCTAACCTAACCTAACCTAACCTAACCTAACCTAACCTAACCTAACCTAACCTAACCTAACCTAACCTAACCTAACCTAACCTAACCTAACCTAACCTAACCTAACCTAACCTAACCTAACCTAACCTAACCTAACCTAACCTAACCTAACCTAACCTAACCTAACCTAACCTAACCTAACCTAACCTAACCTAACCTAACCTAACCTAACCTAACCTAACCTAACCTAACCTAACCTAACCTAACCTAACCTAACCTAACCTAACCTAACCTAACCTAACCTAACCTAACCTAACCTAACCTAACCTAACCTAACCTAACCTAACCTAACCTAACCTAACCTAACCTAACCTAACCTAACCTAACCTAACCTAACCTAACCTAACCTAACCTAACCTAACCTAACCTAACCTAACCTAACCTAATCTAACCTAACCTAACCTAACCTAACCTAACCTAACCTAACCTAACCTAACCTAACCTAACCTAACCTAACCTAACCTAACCTAACCTAACCTAACCTAACCTAACCTAACCTAACCTAACCTAACCTAACCTAACCTAACCTAACCTAACCTAACCTAACCTAACCTAACCTAACCTAACCTAACCTAACCTAACCTAACCTAACCTAACCTAACCTAACCTAACCTAACCTAACCTAACCTAACCTAACCTAACCTAACCTAACCTAACCTAACCTAACCTAACCTAACCTAACCTAACCTAACCTAACCTAACCTAACCTAACCTAACCTAACCTAACCTAACCTAACCTAACCTAACCTAACCTAACCTAACCTAACCTAACCTAACCTAACCTAACCTAACCTAACCTAACCTAACCTAACCTAACCTAACCTAACCTAACCTATCCTAACCTAACCTAACCTAACCTAACCTAACCTAACCTAACCTAACCTAACCTATCCTAACCTAACCTAACCTAACCTAACCTAACCTAACCTAACCTAACCTAACCTAACCTAACCTAACCTAACCTAACCTAACCTAACCTAACCTAACCTAACCTAACCTAACCTAACCTAACCTAACCTAACCTAACCTAACCTAACCTAACCTAACCTAACCTAACCTAACCTAACCTAACCTAACCTAACCTAACCTAACCTAACCTAACCTAACCTAACCTAACCTAACCTAACCTAACCTAACCTAACCTAACCTAACCTAACCTAACCTAACCTAACCTAACCTAACCTAACCTAACCTAACCTAACCTAACCTAACCTAACCTAACCTAACCTAACCTAACCTAACCTAACCTAACCTAACCTAACCTAACCTAACCTAACCTAACCTAACCTAACCTAACCTAACCTAACCTAACCTAACCTAACCTAACCTAACCTAACCTAACCTAACCTAACCTAACCTAACCTAACCTAACCTAACCTAACCTAACCTAACCTAACCTAACCTAACCTAACCTAACCTAACCTAACCTAACCTAACCTAACCTAACCTAACCTAACCTAACCTAACCTAACCTAACCTAACCTAACCTAACCTAACCTAACCTAACCTAACCTAACCTAACCTAACCTAACCTAACCTAACCTAACCTAACCTAACCTAACCTAACCTAACCTAACCTAACCTAACCTAACCTAACCTAACCTAACCTAACCTAACCTAACCTAACCTAACCTAACCTAACCTAACCTAACCTAACCTAACCTAACCTAACCTAACCTAACCTAACCTAACCTAACCTAACCTAACCTAACCTAACCTAACCTAACCTAACCTAACCTAACCTAACCTAACCTAACCTAACCTAACCTAACCTAACCTAACCTAACCTAACCTAACCTAACCTAACCTAACCTAACCTAACCTAACCTAACCTAACCTAACCTAACCTAACCTAACCTAACCTAACCTAACCTAACCTAACCTAACCTAACCTAACCTAACCTAACCTAACCTAACCTAACCTAACCTAACCTAACCTAACCTAACCTAACCTAACCTAACCTAACCTAACCTAACCTAACCTAGCCTAACCTAACCTAACCTAACCTAACCTAACCTAACCTAACCTAACCTAACCTAACCTAACCTAACCTAACCTAACCTAACCTAACCTAACCTAACCTAACCTAACCTAACCTAACCTAACCTAACCTAACCTAACCTAACCTAACCTAACCTAACCTAACCTAACCTAACCTAACCTAACCTAACCTAACCTAACCTAACCTAACCTAACCTAACCTAACCTAACCTAACCTAACCTAACCTAACCTAACCTAACCTAACCTAACCTAACCTAACCTAACCTAACCTAACCTAACCTAACCTAACCTAACCTAACCTAACCTAACCTAACCTAACCTAACCTAACCTAACCTAACCTAACCTAACCTAACCTAACCTAACCTAACCTAACCTAACCTAACCTAACCTAACCTAACCTAACCTAACCTAACCTAACCTAACCTAACCTAACCTAACCTAACCTAACCTAACCTAACCTAACCTAACCTAACCTAACCTAACCTAACCTAACCTAACCTAACCTAACCTAACCTAACCTAACCTAACCTAACCTAACCTAACCTAACCTAACCTAACCTAACCTAACCTAACCTAACCTAACCTAACCTAACCTAACCTAACCTAACCTAACCTAACCTAACCTAACCTAACCTAACCTAACCTAACCTAACCTAACCTAACCTAACCTAACCTAACCTAACCTAACCTAACCTAACCTAACCTAACCTAACCTAACCTAACCTAACCTAACCTAACCTAACCTAACCTAACCTAACCTAACCTAACCTAACCTAACCTAACCTAACCTAACCTAACCTAACCTAACCTAACCTAACCTAACCTAACCTAACCTAACCTAACCTAACCTAACCTAACCTAACCTAACCTAACCTAACCTAACCTAACCTAACCTAACCTAACCTAACCTAACCTAACCTAACCTAACCTAACCTAACCTAACCTAACCTAACCTAACCTAACCTAACCTAACCTAACCTAACCTAACCTAACCTAACCTAACCTAACCTAACCTAACCTAACCTAACCTAACCTAACCTAACCTAACCTAACCTAACCTAACCTAACCTAACCTAACCTAACCTAACCTAATCTAACCTAACCTAACCTAACCTAACCTAACCTAACCTAACCTAACCTAACCTAACCTAACCTAACCTAACCTAACCTAACCTAACCTAACCTAACCTAACCTAACCTAACCTAACCTAACCTAACCTAACCTAACCTAACCTAACCTAACCTAACCTAACCTAACCTAACCTAACCTAACCTAACCTAACCTAACCTAACCTAACCTAACCTAACCTAACCTAACCTAACCTAACCTAACCTAACCTAACCTAACCTAACCTAACCTAACCTAACCTAACCTAACCTAACCTAACCTAACCTAACCTAACCTAACCTAACCTAACCTAACCTAACCTAACCTAACCTAACCTAACCTAACCTAACCTAACCTAACCTAACCTAACCTAACCTAACCTAACCTAACCTAACCTAACCTAACCTAACCTAACCTAACCTAACCTAACCTAACCTAACCTAACCTAACCTAACCTAACCTAACCTAACCTAACCTAACCTAACCTAACCTAACCTAACCTAACCTAACCTAACCTAACCTAACCTAACCTAACCTAACCTAACCTAACCTAACCTAACCTAACCTAACCTAACCTAACCTAACCTAACCTAACCTAACCTAACCTAACCTAACCTAACCTAACCTAACCTAACCTAACCTAACCTAACCTAACCTAACCTAACCTAACCTAACCTAACCTAACCTAACCTAACCTAACCTAACCTAACCTAACCTAACCTAACCTAACCTAACCTAACCTAACCTAACCTAACCTAACCTAACCTAACCTAACCTAACCTAACCTAACCTAACCTAACCTAACCTAACCTAACCTAACCTAACCTAACCTAACCTAACCTAACCTAACCTAACCTAACCTAACCTAACCTAACCTAACCTAACCTAACCTAACCTAACCTAACCTAACCTAACCTAACCTAACCTAACCTAACCTAACCTAACCTAACCTAACCTAACCTAACCTAACCTAACCTAACCTAACCTAACCTAACCTAACCTAACCTAGCCTAACCTAACCTAACCTAACCTAACCTAACCTAACCTAACCTAACCTAACCTAACCTAACCTAACCTAACCTAACCTAACCTAACCTAACCTAACCTAACCTAACCTAACCTAACCTAACCTAACCTAACCTAACCTAACCTAACCTAACCTAACCTAACCTAACCTAACCTAACCTAACCTAACCTAACCTAACCTAACCTAACCTAACCTAACCTAACCTAACCTAACCTAACCTAACCTAACCTAACCTAACCTAACCTAACCTAACCTAACCTAACCTAACCTAACCTAACCTAACCTAACCTAACCTAACCTAACCTAACCTAACCTAACCTAACCTAACCTAACCTAACCTAACCTAACCTAACCTAACCTAACCTAACCTAACCTAACCTAACCTAACCTAACCTAACCTAACCTAACCTAACCTAACCTAACCTAACCTAACCTAACCTAACCTAACCTAACCTAACCTAACCTAACCTAACCTAACCTAACCTAACCTAACCTAACCTAACCTAACCTAACCTAACCTAACCTAACCTAACCTAACCTAACCTAACCTAACCTAACCTAACCTAACCTAACCTAACCTAACCTAACCTAACCTAACCTAACCTAACCTAACCTAACCTAACCTAACCTAACCTAACCTAACCTAACCTAACCTAACCTAACCTAACCTAACCTAACCTAACCTAACCTAACCTAACCTAACCTAACCTAACCTAACCTAACCTAACCTAACCTAACCTAACCTAACCTAACCTAACCTAACCTAACCTAACCTAACCTAACCTAACCTAACCTAACCTAACCTAACCTAACCTAACCTAACCTAACCTAACCTAACCTAACCTAACCTAACCTAACCTAACCTAACCTAACCTAACCTAACCTGTAACTGTAACTGTGTATAAATTGGTCGTTTCCACGCAAAAATACTAGCAAAAATTCATCGCACATTTTCAGGTTTTTATTGTGTGTTTTGTGTTATATCTGTTTTGTGTCTATTGTTTAGTGTATATTGTGATTTTGTCGCCAATCAATAATAGTAAATAAATCAAATAGAATAACAACCAGCACCAGCAAAAATAGTTTGGCGCCCCTGACCTCATTAGTGAACAATAGAAATAATTGCACAGTTTGCTTGACAGGGTTTACACCACCTGCTTTTTAAACTGCACAGTAATAAACTCCCAATATTGTTGGTAAAATTCTTTGTAAAATTGGGGACTTTTATTTTGCCTAATAATTTATCAATTTTAATTCTTTTTTTTAAATTCTTTTAGTGGACATAAATCTTCATCAACTATTTATATTACTCCAAATACCATATTATTATTATTACTATTTTTATTAAAATCTCAAAATTATTCATTGTTATTATACACTATTTAAATTAATTAAATCAGCAAATAAAAAAATTGCACACTTAAACAGATAAATTGAATTGTCTTTCTCATTTTGTTTTTGTTGTTGTTTACATTTTTTCTGTTTTCTTCGCCTTTTGGCAATAGTACAGTAACGATCGCCAATATTATTTAATGTTATTCAATATCATAGTATTATATAAATTCAAAATTATTCATTTTAATTATATATACAAATCAAATTACAATACCAAATTGGGCAAATAAAAATTTGCATAGCAGAAACACTGTGCAAAATTGTAGTGTTGCACTACTAGGAAAAAATTGTTTTAGAATTTGTATTTTTGTAAAAGCAACACTGTGCAGATAATTTGCTGACATATTGTAAATTATCATATTATTGTGTAAATCGAAGTATTGTTGCAAGCTGTAATTATAGTTTAAATTAAAAATTGTTTACAATTAACACTGTGCAGACAAATTGCTGCGATATTAGAACTGCCAACATACATTGTAATTTAGGCTTAATATTTAAAATTTAATTTTGAATTTGAATTTGGGATTTGATTTTAAGTGTTTGATTTTGGAATTAAATTTTGAATATTTTAATTTGGAATTTAATTCTGAATATTTTAATTTGAAATTTAATTTTAGATATTTTGAATTGGAGATTTAATTTTAGATGTTTTAATTTGGAATTTAATTCTGAATGTTTTAATTTGAAATTTAATTTTAAATATTTTGAATTAAAGATTAAATTTTAGAGGTTTTAATTTGGAATTTAATTCTGAATATTTTAATTTGGAATTTAATTTAAAATATATTAATTTGAAATTTAATTTTAAATATTTTATTTTAAAATTGTAAGATAAAACGTTGTAAAGTCCCGGCCCAAAAAAAAAAAAAAAAAAAAAAAAAAAAAAAAAAAAAAAAAAAAAAAAAAAAAAAAAAAAAAAAAAAAAAAAAAAAAAAAAAACAAAATATATATATATAACCCTTAACCAAACCGGACTGTATTGGACCTTATCGGGCACTGTAAATATTTTTAAGGGATTTTTCGGTTTTTGCCGAATCTTGGCAGTTCTAAGACAAGAGCCCTTTTGGCATCTACACCTGATTTATTGACTATCCTATTGGGTATTTTATTTAGTTTTGACATAGTTTACATTTCTCTTTTCTCGTTTTATTTGACAAATCTTTAAGACGGTCTTTTGACTTAATTTGCTAGACAGGAGTCTTTTTGGGCTCCGTTTTTACTGTTTTATTTGACTTTTAATTGACTTTTATTTCATTCGCATTACTTTTTATTGTTATTTCATTCATTCAGTCATTAGTTGTGCTTTTTGCTGATTTTATATACTCCGCGTCACATTCCATCGTAAACAATGTATCGCACTCCTGCTAAACCATCGTCCAACAAGGATAACTCCACAACCCCCCCGGAAATGATTGCTCTCCCCTCTGCTCCGTCGGTGCGCCGTAGCATCGGAGAGTGGGAGGCCGGAACGTCGTCCCAGGTAGAGGTTGCCCCAGCCCCAGTGAAGAAACCCTGCAAACCCCTCAATACCACCTTCGCGGTGGTCGCCGCGAAGAAGTCCCTAACCCTAGCCCTTGAACCGGCAGCTCCGGCGGGCCCACCGAAACCCAAAGCGAAGACGGCACCGGGCGGAAGTGCGTCAACGCAGGCTTTCGGGAGCCCGACGGAGAAGCGGGTTTATGCTGGTAGAGTCGCCGAAGCTAAAGCGTGCCTATCTAAAGCTAAGCTAAGCCTGGGTAACTCTCGTAACTTGAAAACCGATATCAAGGAGAATGTTACCCAGGCAATCGAGCGGCTCTACCAGCTGGTCAAAGAGGCGGAAAATGAGAGGGAGAAGGAAAAGGGAAAGGGAAAGACTGCGAGTGGGGTAACGGTGGGGGAAGGGGAAGTGCTGCAGCCCCAGGTAAAGGAGAAGGAGAAGGAGGACCTGGACTTGGCGAAAAAACTGGAGGAACATGGAAGGCTCATCAGGGAAAACAGTGACAGGATGGAGAAGCTGCATTCCCTGATGGAGCGAGTCTCCGCCTCGTCCGTGGAGAGGGCCAGCTACGCGAGTGTAGCGGCGGCAGGACCCCAGAAGGGAGTCCCGATTCCAGCCGCGCTGCACTCGGTGGTGGTCACCTCCGCGGACGAGACGGACACAGGTGAACAAGTCCTTACCCAGATCCGCCAAGCCATAAACGCAAAAGATGGCTGGGTGAAGGTGGATCGGGTAAGGAAATGCAAAGACAGGAAGATTGTGGTGGGCTGCGGATCCCTTCAAGAAAGGGAGAAGGTCAAGGAGCGCCTGCAAAATGTAGGAGGTGGTCGGCTCAGGGTGGAAGAGGTCCAAAACAAGGACCCGTTACTGGTTCTGAAGGACGTGCTGTCCTACAACAGCGACGACGATATTGTCGACGCCCTTCGGAACCAGAATCGGGACCTGTTTGTGGGCCTCACAAAGGAGCAAGTCCGGCTGGAGGTCCGCTTTCGGCGGAAAGCTAGGAACCCCCATGCCGGTCACGTGGTTATGCGGGTGTCCCCCGCGGTTTGGACTAGAGTAGTCGAGGCCGGGGCAGTGCACGTTGACCTCCAAAAGGTTAAAGCGGAGGACCACTCTCCGCTCGTGCAGTGCTCCATGTGCCTCGGCTACGGGCACGGGCGGCGGTTTTGTAAAGAAACCGTCGTCAAGTGTAGCCATTGCGGGGGCGCCCACACTAAGTCCCAGTGCGCTGACTGGCTCGCCAATGCAGCCCCACGATGCTGCAATTGCAGCAGCGCCAAGCTGGACCAGACCGAGCACAACGCTTTTAGCTCGGAGTGTCCAGTGAGGCGCAAGTGGGATGCATTGGCCAGGGCCAGTGTAGCGTACTGCTAAGGGCACCACGGTGGACCCCACCAGCAGCAAACCGATCAGGATGGCCCAGGCAAACCTCCAGCGGAAAAATCTCGCCACAAGCGAGCTTCTGCTGGAGATGGTCAGGAGGAAGATGGACGTCGCGTTGCTCCAGGAGCCCTACGTGGGTGGGGCTCGAAGTATGAAAAATCACAGGGGCGCCAGGATCTACCAGAACACTGGCAGCGGGGAGGGCACTGTAAAGGCGGCAATAGCCGTCTTTAACCAAGACCTTGATGTCTTACAGTGCCCAGAACTCACCACCGACAACATCGTGGTGGTGAGGATCCGAACCAGTGCCTGGGAGATCTCTGTCGTCTCCTATTACTTCGAGCCAGACCAACCCATAGGGCCATACTTGGAGCACCTGGACGCCATCGTCAAACACCTCGGGCCTGGATCCATCCTGATAGGCGGCGATGCAAATGCGAAAAGCAACTGGTGGGGTAGCAGCAGAGTCGACCACAGGGGGGAGGATTTTGCTGGCGCTCTGGAGGACCTGGGCTTGCAGGTACTCAACGAGGGCAACACCCCGACCTTCGACACCTGGCGGGGTGGTCGGCAGTACACCAGCCATGTCGATGTAACGGCCTGCGCTGCGGACCTGCTCGACCTGGTGGACGACTGGAGGGTAGTAGAGGACCTCACGAGCTCGGACCACAACGGCATCACCTTTAGCGTCAACCTGAAGAGGGCAAAGGGAGTGCGGATTCACAGGACCACAAGACTCTATAACACAAAAAAAGCAAACTGGGACCAGTTTCATGAGAAACTGGCCCAGTTAAAAACGGAATTCAAAATTAACACAACCGAAATTAAAAACATACACAATGTGGCCCATTTGGAAGACTTTTTGGACAAATACATTGGCGTAATAACAGAGTCTTGTGGCCTGTGCATCCCCCGTAAGAAGGTTGACGAAAAGCTCAACATGCCGTGGTGGTCCGAAGAACTCGCTAAAATGAAGAAGGGAGTCACCACCAGGAAGCGCAGGATCAGGTGTGCAGCGCCGGTCCGAAGGGCAAAGGTCGTCGGTGAGTACCTGCAAGCGAAAAATGAATACGAGTCAGCCGCAAAAACCGCCCAGATCGAGAGCTGGAAGAGTTTCTGTGGGAGGCAGGATAAGGAAAGTGTTTGGCAGGGCATCTACAGGGTGATAGGCAAAACTACCACCCGTCAAGAAGACCTACCCCTCGTCAAGGACGGGAAGGAGATGACCCAACAGGAATCGGCGCGATTGTTGGCGGAGACCTTCTACCCCGAAGACCTGGAGATTCTGGACAATGCCGACCACCGCCGGACCAGAGCCAAAGCCGAGAGCGTAAACGAGTGGGTCCATGACGATGATTCTCATGACCCACCGTTTACGTGGCAAGAGCTAAAGTCCGCGGTGGAGAGTTTTGATCCAAAGAAGGCCCCAGGGTCGGACGGGTTCACCGCCGACATCTGCTGCCAGGTCATCTCCAAGGACCCCGTCCTTAACCTAGCCCTGTACAATAAGTGCCTGGAGCTATCCTGCTTCCCACGCACCTGGAAGGAAGCCGTGGTGGTCGTCCTGCGGAAGCCTGGCAAGGACGACTACCGCGACTCCAAAGCGTACCGGCCTATAGGACTCCTCCCAGTGATGGGGAAGATCTTCGAGAAGATGGTGGTCCGAAGGCTGCAATGGCACCTGATTCCCCGGATGAGTACTCGCCAGTACGGATTCATGCCCCAGAAGAGCACCGAGGACTCCCTCTATGACCTTATGCGACATATTCGTGGTAACCTAGCCGATAAGAGGCTGGTTACCATGGTGTCGCTGGACATAGAGGGAGCCTTCGACAGCGCCTGGTGGCCAGCACTTAGGGTCCGACTGGCTGAGGAAAAGTGTCCGGTGAATCTCAGGAAAGTCATGGACAGCTACCTTCGGGACCGGAAGGTGAGGGTGCGGTACGCCGGTGAGGAGCACGCCAAACACACCAACAAAGGTTGCGTGCAAGGCTCCATCGGCGGACCCATCCTCTGGAACCTTCTTCTCGACCCATTGCTGAGAGGACTCGAAGCACGGGGCGACTATTGTCAGGCTTTTGCCGACGATGTCGTCCTCGTGTTCGCCGCCGACACGGCGCTGGAGGTGCAGAGACGTGCCAATGCCGCCCTCGCGTATGTCCGGGAGTGGGGTGTCAAAAACAAGCTCAAGTTCGCGCCACATAAAACCAAAGCAATGCTTATGACGCGTAAGCTGAAGTTTGACACACCACTCCTGAGCATGGGCGGGGTCGACATTGGCATGTCTGATGAGATCAAGATCTTGGGGCTCACGATCGACAAAAAGCTTACGTTCAACGCCCACACCGCGAACATCTGTCGGAGGGCGTTGAACATTTACAAGCAGTTGTCGCGAGCCGCCAAGATCAGCTGGGGACTCCACCCGGAGGTCATCCGTATGATTTATACGGCAACGGTGGAGCCAGTGATCTCCTACGCCGCCAGCGCCTGGGCGCCGGCGACGAAAAAACTTGGAGTGCAGCGACAGCTGGGCGCAGTCCAACGAGGATTCGCGCAAAAGCTGTGTGGGGCCTACCGCACCGTCTCCCTGAACGCGGCACTGGTGCTGTCTGGGATACTTCCCCTCGACCTTCGAATACAAGAGGCAGCCGCCCTGTTCGAAGCGAGGAGGGGAGTACCCCAGACAATACTAGGCGATCGGGAGATGGAGCGGCGGGTACCTCCCACTGAAGCCCCGCATCCTGCCGAGCATATGAGCTTGGAGTTCGTGTGCCTGGTAGACGAACAACAAGTGAGAGACCGCGTTCACCACGCGGTCCAGTATTACACGGATGGCAGCAAGATTGAGGGCAAGGTCGGAGCCGCATTGACTCTGAGAAGCAATGGGGCCGAGACCAAAGCCCTCAAATTCAAGCTGCCACCGCACTGCACCGTCTACCAGGCGGAACTGCTGGCCATATGTAAGGCAACAGAGATGGTCAACAAGGGGGCCGATACCAGCTGCGCGATCCTCAGCGACTCGCGCTCGGCTCTCGAGACCGTCATCAACGCAAGTTCCCCCCATCCCCTGGCTGTCAAAACACGGTACAACATCCACCACAGCAGACTCCAGAACAAGGATATTTCCTTGTTCTGGATTAAAGCGCACGCGGGGTTGGAAGGGAACGAGCGGGCCGACCATCTGGCCAAGGAGGCGGCTCTGCACTCCAAGAAGAGGCCGGATTACGACGGGTGCCCGGTTTCATTCGTCAAGCGAGAGCTCCGTAGCGCCTCGCTTGAAGAATGGAACCGGAGATACAAATCTGGCTCTACGGCTGGAGTAACGAAGGCGTTCCTTCCCGACGCCGTGGAGGCATACAGGCTGGTCCGAAAGCTCCGCCCGGCGGGCGTGCTGACGCAAGTACTCACGGGGCACGGTGGGTTCTCAGAGTACCTGCACAGGTTCAAGTGCAAGGAGAACCCATCGTGTTTCTGTGAGCCGGGCGTGAGCCAAACAATCGGACACGTCCTTGCCGAGTGCCCGGCCTTCGGGAAGGAGCGCTTCGAAGCGGAGATGCGGCTGAACAAGGACATCAGGGTAGACGGTTTCGCGGCGCTGTTGAGGTGTCCACGGTCGCGAAACATGTTTGTGGACTTCTGTAAAAAAGTAAGCATAACTGTTATACAGAGAAATAAAAGTTAACTTCTCTCAATACCTAGTAGGTATTGAGAGAAGTTAACTAGAGCGGTAACAAAATAAAAAGTAGAAAATAAATAAGTATATTGAAGAAGCAAAGAGCAGAATTAGTCATGGAAGTTTGAAGAAAGAAATATAGAGAATGAATAGATAACAAATTGTAAATAAATATAAAGAAAATTTTTGAATGATAGATACTAGGCTCAAAATAGAAATATGAAATTATATCAGAAACTTAACGTAAAATAGAGTATAAATTAATGATAGAAACATAAAAAGTAAAAACAAAATCTCTGGCTTCGTCAG
>OV838925.1:12245000-12250000 GCA_929442735.1 Watsonalla binaria | reverse complement strand
ACCTAACCTAACCTAACCTAACCTAACCTAACCTAACCTAACCTAACCTAACCTAACCTAACCTAACCTAACCTAACCTAACCTAACCTAACCTAACCTAACCTAACCTAACCTAACCTAACCTAACCTAACCTAACCTAACCTAACCTAACCTAACCTAACCTAACCTAACCTAACCTAACCTAACCTAACCTAACCTAACCTAACCTAACCTAACCTAACCTAACCTAACCTAACCTAACCTAACCTAACCTAACCTAGCCTAACCTAACCTAACCTAACCTAACCTAACCTAACCTAACCTAACCTAACCTAACCTAACCTAACCTAACCTAACCTAACCTAACCTAACCTAACCTAACCTAACCTAACCTAACCTAACCTAACCTAACCTAACCTAACCTAACCTAACCTAACCTAACCTAACCTAACCTAACCTAACCTAACCTAACCTAACCTAACCTAACCTAACCTAACCTAACCTAACCTAACCTAACCTAACCTAACCTAACCTAACCTAACCTAACCTAACCTAACCTAACCTAACCTAACCTAACCTAACCTAACCTAACCTAACCTAACCTAACCTAACCTAACCTAACCTAACCTAACCTAACCTAACCTAACCTAACCTAACCTCACCTAACCTAACCTAACCTAACCTAACCTAACCTAACCTAACCTAACCTAACCTAACCTAACCTAACCTAACCTAACCTAACCTAACCTAACCTAACCTAACCTAACCTAACCTAACCTAACCTAACCTAACCTAACCTAACCTAACCTAACCTAACCTAACCTAGCCTAACCTAACCTAACCTAACCTAACCTAACCTAACCTAACCTAACCTAACCTAACCTAACCTAACCTAACCTAACCTAACCTAACCTAACCTAACCTAACCTAACCTAACCTAACCTAACCTAACCTAACCTAACCTAACCTAACCTAACCTAACCTAACCTAACCTAACCTAACCTAACCTAACCTAACCTAACCTAACCTAACCTAACCTAACCTAACCTAACCTAACCTAACCTAACCTAACCTAACCTAACCTAACCTAACCTAACCTAACCTAACCTAACCTAACCTAACCTAACCTAACCTAACCTAACCTAACCTAACCTAACCTAACCTAACCTAACCTAACCTAACCTAACCTAACCTAACCTAACCTAACCTAACCTAACCTAACCTAACCTAACCTAACCTAACCTAACCTAACCTAACCTAACCTAACCTAACCTAACCTAACCTAACCTAACCTAACCTAACCTAACCTAACCTAACCTAACCTAACCTAACCTAACCTAACCTAACCTAACCTAACCTAACCTAACCTAACCTAACCTAACCTAACCTAACCTAACCTAACCTAACCTAACCTAACCTAACCTAACCTAACCTAACCTAACCTAACCTAACCTAACCTAACCTAACCTAACCTAACCTAACCTAACCTAACCTAACCTAACCTAACCTAACCTAACCTAACCTAACCTAACCTAACCTAACCTAACCTAACCTAACCTAACCTAACCTAACCTAACCTAACCTAACCTAACCTAACCTAACCTAACCTAACCTAACCTAACCTAACCTAACCTAACCTAACCTAACCTAACCTAACCTAACCTAACCTAACCTAACCTAACCTAACCTAACCTAACCTAACCTAACCTAACCTAACCTAACCTAACCTAACCTAACCTAACCTAACCTAACCTAACCTAACCTAACCTAACCTAACCTAACCTAACCTAACCTAACCTAACCTAACCTAACCTAACCTAACCTAACCTAACCTAACCTAACCTAACCTAACCTAACCTAACCTAACCTAACCTAACCTAACCTAACCTAACCTAACCTAACCTAACCTAACCTAACCTAACCTAACCTAACCTAACCTAACCTAACCTAACCTAACCTAACCTAACCTAACCTAACCTAACCTAACCTAACCTA
The DNA here is from genome assembly GCA_929442735.1 of Watsonalla binaria. NCBI lineage: Eukaryota > Metazoa > Arthropoda > Insecta > Lepidoptera > Drepanidae > Watsonalla > Watsonalla binaria. The sequence goes on along the minus strand of OV838925.1, from coordinate 12,248,025 downwards.
ACCTAACCTAACCTAACCTAACCTAACCTAACCTAACCTAACCTAACCTAACCTAACCTAACCTAACCTAACCTAACCTAACCTAACCTAACCTAACCTAACCTAACCTAACCTAACCTAACCTAACCTAACCTAACCTAACCTAACCTAACCTAACCTAACCTAACCTAACCTAACCTAACCTAACCTAACCTAACCTAACCTAACCTAACCTAACCTAACCTAACCTAACCTAACCTATCCTAACCTAACCTAACCTAACCTAACCTAACCTAACCTAACCTAACCTAACCTAACCTAACCTAACCTAACCTAACCTAACCTAACCTAACCTAACCTAACCTAACCTAACCTAACCTAACCTAACCTAACCTAACCTAACCTAACCTAACCTAACCTAACCTAACCTAACCTAACCTAACCTAACCTAACCTAACCTAACCTAACCTAACCTAACCTAACCTAACCTAACCTAACCTAACCTAACCTAACCTAACCTAACCTAACCTAACCTAACCTAACCTAACCTAACCTAACCTAACCTAACCTAACCTAACCTAACCTAACCTAACCTAACCTAACCTAACCTAACCTAACCTAACCTAACCTAACCTAACCTAACCTAACCTAACCTAACCTAACCTAACCTAACCTAACCTAACCTAACCTAACCTAACCTAACCTAACCTAACCTAACCTAACCTAACCTAACCTAACCTAACCTAACCTAACCTAACCTAACCTAACCTAACCTAACCTAACCTAACCTAACCTAACCTAACCTAACCTAACCTAACCTAACCTAACCTAACCTAACCTAACCTAACCTAACCTAACCTAACCTAACCTAACCTAACCTAACCTAACCTAACCTAACCTAACCTAACCTAACCTAACCTAACCTAACCTAACCTAACCTAACCTAACCTAACCTAACCTAACCTAACCTAACCTAACCTAACCTAACCTAACCTAACCTAACCTAACCTAACCTAACCTAACCTAACCTAACCTAACCTAACCTAACCTAACCTAACCTAACCTAACCTAACCTAACCTAACCTAACCTAACCTAACCTAACCTAACCTAACCTAACCTAACCTAACCTAACCTAACCTAACCTAACCTAACCTAACCTAACCTAACCTAACCTAACCTAACCTAACCTAACCTAACCTAACCTAACCTAACCTAACCTAACCTAACCTAACCTAACCTAACCTAACCTAACCTAACCTAACCTAACCTAACCTAACCTAACCTAACCTAACCTGGGAGGGGTCGACATTGGCATGTCCGACGAGATCAAGGTCTTGGGGCTCACGATAGACAAGAAGCTTACGTTCAACGCCCACACCGCGAACATCTGTCGGAGGGCGTTGAACATCTATAAGCAGTTGTCGCGAGCCGCCAAGATCAGCTGGGGACTCCACCCTGACGTTATCCGTGTGATCTACACGGCAGCGGTGGAGCCAGTGATCTCGTACGCCTCCAGCGCCTGGTCATCGGCAACCAAAAAACTTGGAGTGCAGAGGCAGCTGAACGCGGTCCAGCGAGGATTCGCGCAGAAGTTGTGTGGGGCCTATCGCACCGTCTCCCTGAACGCGGCACTGGTGCTGTCTGGGATACTTCCTCTCGACCTCAGGATACAGGAGGCAGCCGCCCTGTACGAGGCAAAGAGGGGAGTCCCCCAGACGGTGCTAGGCGATCGGGAGGTGGAGCGAAGAGTTGCCCCCGCCGAAGCCCCGCATCCGGCAGACCATATGAGCCTCGAGTTCATGTGCCTGGTGGACCAACAGCAAGTGCAAGACCGCGTGAATCACGCGGTCCAAGTATATACGGATGGCAGCAGGATTGAGGGCAAGGTCGGGGCCGCACTATCTCTGAGAAGAAGTGGGGTCGAGACCCGAGCCCTCAAACTTAAGCTGCCACCGCACTGCACGGTCTACCAGGCGGAACTCTTGGCCATATGCCACGCCACGAGGTTGATCCTCGGATGCGGTGAGGCTCGCTGCGCGATCCTCAGCGACTCGCGTTCTGCCTTGGAGACGCTGGTCAGCGCGACATCTCCCCACCCCCTGGCTGTGGAAGCCCGGCGCAACATCCGCCAATGCACACTCCAGAACAGGGAAGTCTCCCTGTTCTGGATCAAAGCACACGCGGGGTTGGAGGGGAACGAGCGCGCTGACCAGCTGGCCAAGGAAGCTGCCCTGCACTCAAAAAAGAGGCCGGAGTATGACAGGTGCCCGGTTTTCGTTCGTCAAGCGAGAGCTGCGTAAGCACTCGCTTGACGAATGGAACCGGAGATATAAAGCCGGCACAACGGCACGGGTCACCAAGACGTTCCTTCCCGACGCTGAGGAGGCGTACAGGATTGTCCGACAGCTCCGCCCAAGGGGCGTGTTGACGCAGTTGCTGACGGGGCACGGCGGGTTCTCCGAATACTTGCACAGGTTCAAGTGTAAGGAGGACCCGTCGTGCTTCTGCGAGCCGGGCGTGAGCCAAACTGTCGGACACATCCTTGCCGAGTGCCCAGCCTTCGGGAGGGAACGTCTTGATGCAGAAATGGAAATGGGAGTCAGTGTAAATTGAACAAAGAACATAAAACAAAGAAATAAATAAACAGTAGAAATAGTGTATAAATAAACAGGAATTAACATAGAACAGCAAATTAAAACGTCTGACTGAACCCTGTCAGACAAAGCTCGGATACGCCTAAAGGGCGTTTTAAAAAAAAAAAAAAAAAAAAAAAAAAAAAAACCTAACCTAACCTAACCTAACCTAACCTAACCTAACCTAACCTAACCTAACCTAACCTAACCTAACCTAACCTAACCTAACCTAACCTAACCTAACCTAACCTAACCTAACCTAACCTAACCTAACCTAACCTAACCTAGCCGATAAAAGGCTGGTTACCATGGTGTCGCTGGACATAGAGGGAGCCTTCGATAGCGCCTGGTGGCCTGCGATCCGAGTCCGTCTGGCTGAGGAACAGTGTCCGGTGAATCTAAGGCGTGTCAT